>SRSE01001197.1:15000-26428 GCA_005024645.1 Planiliza haematocheilus | reverse complement strand
GTAGAGGACAAATGTAAGAATGAAAAAGAATGAAAATCAGAGGCACTCTTTTCCCACAGTCACAAGAAGAAGTCATAAGATTCCTACGATGCTAATAGTTTTGGCCTTTTATTCATTATCAGTTTTGTTGCTCTATAGTAAGTACTAAAAATGATGTTTACAAATTCTGCAAAAGCTTGGCTTGGCCACATTGCGTCTGAAATTTGTCTACGGAGATTGTCATTTGTCCAGGACGTGGTATTTTGGAAAAAAAGCTAAAATAGAGACTCTTGTTGTTTGAAATTAGAGATTTCTCCAGAGCAGTTTTAGCAGAATTGAAGAAACTACTCAGATTAGTCCTTTTACATATCTGAAGGTGTAGTTAGGTGCTTCTTTTGCTTCCTTAGACAGCGAGGAATCCCTTCTTATACATATGAACAGGAAAAAATGGTGACGGCAAGCAAATCCTGCTTTAATGTACATAAACACAGTCTTTTATGACAGACTTCAGGAACTAATCTGTAATTCCTTGACACTTCACGCTTTGAAGGAACAAGCAACTCTGGAGTCATCACTTGTCAACTGTAAATACAGTAAATACTGTACAAAGTGACTCGACCATCAGCGTGACCACAAATGAAGGACAGTGGCTACATTACAAAGCAGCGGATAATCGATAAAAATAATTATTCTTCAGAGTGGCAGGTCCTTCGCAATGAGGATGACTTTAACTACAATCAATAGGTTATCCCCTTCAGGCAAAGACTACAGCAACAAGAAGCCCGCACACACCCACCCACACAGTCACATTCATACTGCCATTAACACATTTTAATTTGGCTGTCTTCCCTTGCACGCTCTCTCTTTCTCACTCCCTTGTTAAAACTCAAATTCCTCCCTTCAGTGTGACCTTGGCAATGGACTGAATCCTTGAGCTTTCTAATCAATACGCTCACAAGAGAGAGGGACACAGCAAGTCGTTTTGTCGGAGTGTCAGTAAAATAATATAGAGAGCATAATCATGCGAACGGTTTCCAGCATGTATCCGTGCTCATCTTCATCTGAAATTAATGAGGCAGTATGTTTTCATTTGGAGGCATCTAGTGATTATTTCATAAATAAGATAGATAGATAGATAGATAGATAGATAGATAGATAGATAGATAGATAGATAGATGTGCAGCCACTCTTATATATCAAATAATAAGAATATGAATAATTAAAATACAAAATTGTGCTGTTGCACTCATTCTTCTTTCATAACATCATCCTCCTTCCTATTAACCCCCCATTACAGCCCCACTTTTGGTAAGTAAATTATTTAAACGCTTCATATACACACATATATAAATTCATATACACACATATAAACTCCTTTACTAATTGTTGGTTATTTTGATAAGCAGAAGTTGTTCTTTTTACAGCTCCCATAGAGCAGAATAAGCACAATAACTGAGAGGAACATGGTTAACTCCACTTGACTGCTATTCTCAGGTTAAATATAAAAAAAGAACATAATGATTTATGATTGATGAAGCAGACACGGCAATGTTTTTATGAAAAAAACAAATTGGACACCTAACAAGAAAGGTGAATACTGAAATCTTATTTCTCTCTGTAAGAATGTGGGAAATGGGTTAAGGAGCTTTATGGCTATAGAGACATAGCTGAACCCAAAGATCTGCAGACTTGATTTCTGTGTTCATCCTGTTGAAGGCAGGTGGAGGGAGGTTTACAGTTATTCTTGCCCATATTTCTAAATAAACAGCTCCCAGGGTGCCATTATTTCTCAACATAAGTGGGATTCTCATCACCCCTAACCACTCTGTGTGCCAATCTCTGCCTTCTGCTGTAACCAAGTGAGATCCAGCTGTGCCTACTGCTACAAGCCTAAACCTCTAGCTATGTGCTGCTCTCACCTACCCTAATTGGGGCCCATGGTGTGACAGCCATGTCACTGGCTCAGTGTCAAGATGCCAGCACAGTGTCTGCAACTGAGCTGGAGCAGAGGAGCGGATGCAAGAACAACACATGTGCAAAAACACCTGCAGAGTGTTAAAAAAAAAAGGAAAAAAGAAAAGAAAAGAAAAGCCTGAGAGTTTTTTTGAGGACAGATTTTTTTTCCACTTGTTAAAAAGATCCGTAATCTGTCAGTTTTTCAGAGCTTACCGAATAAATGAAGCGACCGTGTTTTATTATTAAGCCCCAGGGTGATGAAACTTTTTCAAACTGACAAAGGCTGTGCAGTCGTTTCATTCAAGTAATAAAGTGCAAAATGAGGTTGCTTTGAGGTTTTCACACGCGACAAATTCGGTCTTACAGATGTTGCAGTCGACCGCTCATGCAGCACAGTTGAGAAAGTTTAATAAAGGCAGGAGAGCAGATTGAATTACAATTAGACCTGAAAGAGAATTACAGACCACAGGAGTGGAACAAATTAAAATTGTGAAAGTGGTATATATCCTCTTTGTCTGAGCCTCACCATCTAATAGAAAAGTAAACTTTCCCAAGACAATCTTATATAATGAAATAAGAATGCTTCAGTACTAAGGTTGAAAATCATAAAATCCTAAAATTTATTTATTTCTTTTAAAAGACTGGCGACTGTGGCTCAGTAGGTAGAGCGGGTTGTTCACGAACCAGAGGGTTAGCGGTTCGATCCCCGGAATGTGCCACATGTCGAAGTGTCCTTGAGCAAGACACTGAACCCCCAGTTGCTCCCAGTGCGTGGCACTGGTGTGTGAATGTGTGCGTGCTTGTGTGAGTGAATGGGTAGATGTGTCTCTGACTGTAAAAGCGCTTTGAGTACCAATAGGTAGAAAAGCGCTATATAAAAGCAAGGCCATAAGTGAGTCACGTCTAATCTGATCAGCAGATGACTTCACGCAGCAAGAAGATAAAACTCTTTTTGTAATTTTCACTTTTATCTACACCTTAAACCAGATTTTTTTTTTCTACAACCAGTGTTTCCATGTCAAGTCACCCATTATCTTTTAAAATCTTTATAAAGTCACAGTACAGAATTTTCAGAATTAGCAGTTGGTTAATATCAGACACACCGGAAACACTGCTAAATACTTTCATTAAGAGCAGAACAGATGAATTAAGAAAATGCATGATTATGCTGCAATATGATGAACGTACGATGATTTATGTCATAACCTTCTTGTATGACGAAGTAGCAATATACAGAAGACAATCTGCAGGGAATTATTGCGACACTAGAACAACACTTTTAGTTAATTGTGAGCACAGAGAGCAGAGGCTGTTCACTGACTCACTTACTCACCGAGGAAGGAAGAAGCCACAGACAGGTGATGGCAAAGTTCAAACACAGAGATCTCATTTTACAGCAGCGTTTCTCCATCCAGAGAGCCGGACTGTCTGAGAGGCAATCAGCCCGATTGATTTACTGAGTTAATGCTCGCTCTTAAACTTGAAAAGACATTCCACAGTGAGAGACTCACAATCCCCAAGACCTGGAGTGAAGACTTAGTGAAGACTCAGCTCTCCTCTTCCCTCCCACTATCGCTCACTCGCGCCCACTGTGTTTTCTGTCTCTCACTGCCCCCTCCCCCTCCCCCTCCATTACCACCACCATCACCACCACCACTGCACACACAAGACAAACTAGATGAAGATAAAAATAAATAAAAAATTGCATCAGCTTAATTGTAAGAAAAAAGTCACTGGAGAATATTTTGGATTTGTTGAGGGATATATCAGAAACAGAAATGCCAAACACACACACACACACACTCCCCTCACTTGTCTCCCTGCTCATTTTCACCACCTGGCCGGTCCTTATTATGACTCATCAACCCAGGGAAAGGCGCTCTCAGGCAGGCACAGTTTGACAGCCCTCCCCGCTGTCCCTGCATACTTTAGCCACGGGGAGGCTGACAAAATGACAAGGACTCTCTCTGGGAAATGAAAAAAAATAAAAAAATAAAAAAATACTGACAACTGGTGAGATTCTCTGCCTCAGCCTATCGGTGGGATTTCAAGGCAGCAAATCACTGCAAATAAAAACCAGCCAGACAACTTAAATCTTGTATGAAGAGTTATAATGAGAATCTGAGTAAATACAGTGTTTTAGTTTCCCGTGCTATTCAAAGTCACTTCTCCACTAAATAATTCACTCAAACCAGAAATTATCTGACCTTGACTCGAATAGTTAAATAATTAATTATTTAATGATATTATATGCTTTTTGAAAACATTGTTTGGACAACTGACACACAACAAAATTGGGTTTGTTGTAGAGTACCAAGACATAACATCATCATCTGATAATGAACCAGTCTGAGTGAGTGGAGAAATAATGTACCCCTTCTTTCATTTTAAGTTCTGCACAAGGCCATGTTATGTCGTCTGTTGTAAGGTACTTATACTTTAGTGGACAATATCACATTTGTGTGACCTAATGCAAATTAAAGACATATGCTCAAAATGGGCTCCTCGTATGCAAACTTGTTTCTCTTCAGATCGTATAAATCTTTCGCCTTTTACTAAAGATTTCCGTGGAGAGGGACAACAAGAGTTTTTCCCAATTTTTTGATGCCCTGTGCATTGCAGGGCTTCTCCCTTCTTGTAAATATAAAAAGTTCTGCTTCAGCTTTGGGTCGACATCTAAGCTGGAATCTAAACATTTATTCGTGCTGAGCGAAGTCGTGTGTTCAGATGTTACAGTTTCTGAACATCAATGTGTGATGTGATTTTAATTGTTTAATACTAGGAGTTTGTCGCACGAGACAATGCTATTTATTGTAGAGTTGTCTGATCATGACATAGCTTAAATCATTACAGACAATAGCAATGAATGACAGGATGTTGTTGTCTTCCATTATGGCCGTGTGTGTGTGGAGGGATAAAAACCTTGTGTTGTGTTGCCCTCTAGTGGTCACTGATTGTACTGCCAACTAAATCCACAGATTAGGATTTTGTGCTTGACCATGTAAACCAGAGGTCAGGATGCAGGTGCAGGGAATGGGCTCTTCATCTTAGCATGAACGAAGCTATGCACTCTTGTTTCTCTTCAGATCGTATAAATCTTTCGCCTTTTACTAAAGATTTCCGTGGAGAGGGACAACAAGAGTTTTTCCCAATTTTTTGATGCCCTGTGCATTGCAGGGCTTCTCCTTCTTGTAAATATAAAAAAGTTCTGCTTCAGCTTTGGGTCGACGTCTAAGCTGGAATTTAATTGTTTAATACTATGAGTTTGTTGCACGAGACAGTGCTATTTATTGTAGAGTGTCTGATCATGACATATCTTAAAATCATTACAGACAATAGCAATGAATGACAGGATGACAGGATGTTGTTGTCTTCCATTATGGCCGTGTGTGTGGAGGTAAAAAACCTTGTGTTGTGTTGCCCTCTAGTGGTCACTGATTGTACTGCCAACTAAATCCACAGATTAGGATTTGTGCTTGACCATGTAAACAGAGGTCAGGATGCAGGTGCAGGGAATGGGCGCTTCATCTTAGCATGAACGAAGCTATGCACTCTTGTTTCTCTTCAGATCGTATAAATCTTTCGCCTTTTACTAAAGATTTCCGTGGAGAGGGACAACAAGAGTTTTCCCAATTTTTTGATGCCCTGTGCATTGCAGGGCTCTCCTTCTTGTAAATATAAAAGTTCTGCTTCAGCTTTGGGTCGACGTCTTAGCTGGAATTTAATTGTTTAATACTATGAGTTTGTTGCACGAGACAGTGCTATTTATTGTAGAGTTGTCTGATCATGACATATCTAAATCATTACAGACAATAGCAATGAATGACAGGATGACAGGATGTTGTTGTCTTCCATTATGGCCGTGTGTGTGGAGGTAAAAACCTTGTGTTGTGTTGCCCTCTAGTGGTCACTGATTGTACTGCCAACTAAATCCACAGATTAGGATTTTGTGCTTGACCATGTAAACCAGAGGTCAGGATGCAGGTGCAGGGAATGGGCTCTTCATCTTAGCATGAACGAAGCTATGCACTCTTGTTTCTCTTCAGATCGTATAAATCTTTCGCCTTTTACTAAAGATTTCCGTGGAGAGGGACAACAAGAGTTTTCCCCAATTTTTTGATGCCCTGTGCATTGCAGGGCTTCTCCTTCTTGTAAATATAAAAAGTTCTGCTTCAGCTTTGGGTCGACATCTAAGCTGGAATCTAAACATTTATTCGTGCTGAGCGAAGTCGTGTGTTCAGATGTTACAGTTTCTGAACATCAATGTGTGATGTGATTTTAATTGTTTAATACTAGGAGTTGTCGCACGAGACAATGCTATTTATTGTAGAGTTGTCTGATCATGACATAGCTTAAATCATTACAGACAATAGCAATGAATGACAGGATGTTGTTGTCTTCCATTATGGCCGTGTGTGTGGAGGTAAAAACCTTGTGTTGTGTTGCCCTCTAGTGGTCACTGATTGTACTGCCAACTAAATCCACAGATTAGGATTTTGTGCTTGACCATGTAAACCAGAGGTCAGGATGCAGGTGCAGGGAATGGGCGCTTCATCTTAGCATGAACGAAGCTATGCACTCTTGTTTCTCTTCAGATCGTATAAATCTTTCGCCTTTTACTAAAGATTTCCGTGGAGAGGGACAACAAGAGTTTTTCCCAATTTTTTGATGCCCTGTGCATTGCAGGGCTTCTCCTTCTTGTAACATAAAAAAGTTCTGCTTCAGCTTTGGGTCGACGTCTTAGCTGGAATTTAATTGTTTAATACTATGAGTTTGTTGCACGAGACAGTGCTATTTATTGTAGAGTTGTCTGATCATGACATATCTTAAATCATTACAGACAATAGCAATGAATGACAGGATGACAGGATGTTGTTGTCTTCCATTATGGCCGTGTGTGTGGAGGTAAAAACCTTGTGTTGTGTTGCCCTCTAGTGGTCACTGATTGTACTGCCAACTAAATCCACAGATTAGGATTTTGTGCTTGACCATGTAAACCAGAGGTCAGGATGCAGGTGCAGGGAATGGGCTCTTCATCTTAGCATGAACGAAGCTATGCACTCTTGTTTCTCTTCAGATCGTATAAATCTTTCGCCTTTTACTAAAGATTTCCGTGGAGAGGGACAACAAGAGTTTTTCCCAATTTTTTGATGCCCTGTGCATTGCAGGGCTTCTCCTTCTTGTAAATATAAAAAGTTCTGCTTCAGCTTTGGGTCGACATCTAAGCTGGAATCTAAACATTTATTCGTGCTGAGCGAAGTCGTGTGTTCAGATGTTACAGTTTCTGAACATCAATGTGTGATGTGATTTTAATTGTTTAATACTAGGAGTTTGTCGCACGAGACAATGCTATTTATTGTAGAGTTGTCTGATCATGACATAGCTTAAATCATTACAGACAATAGCAATGAATGACAGGATGTTGTTGTCTTCCATTATGGCCGTGTGTGTGGAGGTAAAAACCTTGTGTTGTGTTGCCCTCTAGTGGTCACTGATTGTACTGCCAACTAAATCCACAGATTAGGATTTTGTGCTTGACCATGTAAACCAGAGGTCAGGATGCAGGTGCAGGGAATGGGCGCTTCATCTTAGCATGAACGAAGCTATGCACTCTTGTTTCTCTTCAGATCGTATAAATCTTTCGCCTTTTACTAAAGATTTCCGTGGAGAGGGACAACAAGAGTTTTTCCCAATTTTTTGATGCCCTGTGCATTGCAGGGCTTCTCCTTCTTGTAAATATAAAAAAGTTCTGCTTCAGCTTTGGGTCGACGTCTAAGCTGGAATTTAATTGTTTAATACTATGAGTTTGTTGCACGAGACAGTGCTATTTATTGTAGAGTTGTCTGATCATGACATATCTTAAATCATTACAGACAATAGCAATGAATGACAGGATGACAGGATGTTGTTGTCTTCCATTATGGCCGTGTGTGTGGAGGTAAAAACCTTGTGTTGTGTTGCCCTCTAGTGGTCACTGATTGTACTGCCAACTAAATCCACAGATTAGGATTTTGTGCTTGACCATGTAAACCAGAGGTCAGGATGCAGGTGCAGGGAATGGGCGCTTCATCTTAGCATGAACGAAGCTATGCACTCTTGTTTCTCTTCAGATCGTATAAATCTTTCGCCTTTTACTAAAGATTTCCGTGGAGAGGGACAACAAGAGTTTTTCCCAATTTTTTGATGCCCTGTGCATTGCAGGGCTTCTCCTTCTTGTAAATATAAAAAAGTTCTGCTTCAGCTTTGGGTCGACGTCTAAGCTGGAATTTAATTGTTTAATACTATGAGTTTGTTGCACGAGACAGTGCTATTTATTGTAGAGTTGTCTGATCATGACATATCTTAAATCATTACAGACAATAGCAATGAATGACAGGATGACAGGATGTTGTTGTCTTCCATTATGGCCGTGTGTGTGGAGGTAAAAACCTTGTGTTGCCCTCTAGTGGTCACTGATTGTACTGCCAACTAAATCCACAGATTAGGATTTTGTGCTTGACCATGTAAACCAGAGGTCAGGATGCAGGTGCAGGGAATGGGCTCTTCATCTTAGCATGAACGAAGCTATGCACTCTTGTTTCTCTTCAGATCGTATAAATCTTTCGCCTTTTACTAAAGATTTCCGTGGAGAGGGACAACAAGAGTTTTTTCCCAATTTTTTGATGCCCTGTGCATTGCAGGGCTTCTCCTTCTTGTAAATATAAAAAAGTTCTGCTTCAGCTTTGGGTCGACATCTAAGCTGGAATCTAAACATTTATTCGTGCTGAGCGAAGTCGTGTGTTCAGATGTTACAGTTTCTGAACATCAATGTGTGATGTGATTTTAATTGTTTAATACTAGGAGTTTGTCGCACGAGACAATGCTATTTATTGTAGAGTTGTCTGATCATGACATAGCTTAAATCATTACAGACAATAGCAATGAATGACAGGATGTTGTTGTCTTCCATTATGGCCGTGTGTGTGTGGAGGTAAAAACCTTGTGTTGTGTTGCCCTCTAGTGGTCACTGATTGTACTGCCAACTAAATCCACAGATTAGGATTTTGTGCTTGACCATGTAAACCAGAGGTCAGGATGCAGGTGCAGGGAATGGGCTCTTCATCTTAGCATGAACGAAGCTATGCACTCTTGTTTCTCTTCAGATCGTATAAATCTTTCGCCTTTTACTAAAGATTTCCGTGGAGAGGGACAACAAGAGTTTTTCCCAATTTTTTGATGCCCTGTGCATTGCAGGGCTTCTCCTTCTTGTAAATATAAAAAAGTTCTGCTTCAGCTTTGGGTCGACGTCTAAGCTGGAATTTAATTGTTTAATACTATGAGTTTGTTGCACGAGACAGTGCTATTTATTGTAGAGTTGTCTGATCATGACATATCTTAAATCATTACAGACAATAGCAATGAATGACAGGATGACAGGATGTTGTTGTCTTCCATTATGGCCGTGTGTGTGGAGGTAAAAACCTTGTGTTGTGTTGCCCTCTAGTGGTCACTGATTGTACTGCCAACTAAATCCACAGATTAGGATTTTGTGCTTGACCATGTAAACCAGAGGTCAGGATGCAGGTGCAGGGAATGGGCGCTTCATCTTAGCATGAACGAAGCTATGCACTCTTGTTTCTCTTCAGATCGTATAAATCTTTCGCCTTTTACTAAAGATTTCCGTGGAGAGGGACAACAAGAGTTTTTCCCAATTTTTTGATGCCCTGTGCATTGCAGGGCTTCTCCTTCTTGTAAATATAAAAAAGTTCTGCTTCAGCTTTGGGTCGACGTCTTAGCTGGAATTTAATTGTTTAATACTATGAGTTTGTTGCACGAGACAGTGCTATTTATTGTAGAGTTGTCTGATCATGACATATCTTAAATCATTACAGACAATAGCAATGAATGACAGGATGACAGGATGTTGTTGTCTTCCATTATGGCCGTGTGTGTGGAGGTAAAAACCTTGTGTTGTGTTGCCCTCTAGTGGTCACTGATTGTACTGCCAACTAAATCCACAGATTAGGATTTTGTGCTTGACCATGTAAACCAGAGGTCAGGATGCAGGTGCAGGGAATGGGCTCTTCATCTTAGCATGAACGAAGCTATGCACTCTTGTTTCTCTTCAGATCGTATAAATCTTTCGCCTTTTACTAAAGATTTCCGTGGAGAGGGACACAAGAGTTTTCCCCAATTTTTTGATGCCCTGTGCATTGCAGGGCTTCTCCTTCTTGTAAATATAAAAAAGTTCTGCTTCAGCTTTGGGTCGACATCTAAGCTGGAATCTAAACATTTATTCGTGCTGAGCGAAGTCGTGTGTTCAGATGTTACAGTTTCTGAACATCAATGTGTGATGTGATTTTAATTGTTTAATACTAGGAGTTTGTCGCACGAGACAATGCTATTTATTGTAGAGTTGTCTGATCATGACATAGCTTAAATCATTACAGACAATAGCAATGAATGACAGGATGTTGTTGTCTTCCATTATGGCCGTGTGTGTGGAGGTAAAAACCTTGTGTTGTGTTGCCCTCTAGTGGTCACTGATTGTACTGCCAACTAAATCCACAGATTAGGATTTTGTGCTTGACCATGTAAACCAGAGGTCAGGATGCAGGTGCAGGGAATGGGCGCTTCATCTTAGCATGAACGAAGCTATGCACTCTTGTTTCTCTTCAGATCGTATAAATCTTTCGCCTTTTACTAAAGATTTCCGTGGAGAGGGACAACAAGAGTTTTTCCCAATTTTTTGATGCCCTGTGCATTGCAGGGCTTCTCCTTCTTGTAAACATAAAAAAGTTCTGCTTCAGCTTTGGGTCGACGTCTTAGCTGGAATTTAATTGTTAATACTATGAGTTTGTTGCACGAGACAGTGCTATTTATTGTAGAGTTGTCTGATCATGACATATCTTAAATCATTACAGACAATAGCAATGAATGACAGGATGACAGGATGTTGTTGTCTTCCATTATGGCCGTGTGTGTGGAGGTAAAAACCTTGTGTTGTGTTGCCCTCTAGTGGTCACTGATTGTACTGCCAACTAAATCCACAGATTAGGATTTTGTGCTTGACCATGTAAACCAGAGGTCAGGATGCAGGTGCAGGGAATGGGCTCTTCATCTTAGCATGAACGAAGCTATGCACTCTTGTTTCTCTTCAGATCGTATAAATCTTCGCCTTTTACTAAAGATTTCCGTGGAGAGGGACAACAAGAGTTTTTCCCAATTTTTTGATGCCCTGTGCATTGCAGGGCTTCTCCTTCTTGTAAATATAAAAAAGTTCTGCTTCAGCTTTGGGTCGACATCTAAGCTTGAATCTAAACATTTATTCGTGCTGAGCGAAGTCGTGTGTTCAGATGTTACAGTTTCTGAACATCAATGTGTGATGTGATTTTAATGTTTAATACTAGGAGTTTGTCGCACGAGACAATGCTATTTATTGTAGAGTTGTCTGATCATGACATAGCTTAAATCATTACAGACAATAGCAATGAATGACAGGATGTTGTTGTCT
>SRSE01001197.1:0-10000 GCA_005024645.1 Planiliza haematocheilus | reverse complement strand
GTGCAGGGAATGGGCTCTTCATCTTAGCATGAACGAAGCTATGCACTCTTGTTTCTCTTCAGATCGTATAAATCTTTCGCCTTTTACTAAAGATTTCCGTGGAGAGGGACAACAAGAGTTTTTCCCAATTTTTTGATGCCCTGTGCATTGCAGGGCTTCTCCTTCTTGTAAATATAAAAAAGTTCTGCTTCAGCTTTGGGTCGACATCTAAGCTGGAATCTAAACATTTATTCGTGCTGAGCGAAGTTGTGTGTTCAGATGTTACAGTTTCTGAACATCAATGTGTGATGTGATTTTAATTGTTTAATACTAGGAGTTTGTTGCACGAGACAATGCTATTTATTGTAGAGTTGTCTGATCATGACATAGCTTAAATCATTACAGACAATAGCAATGAATGACAGGATGTTGTTGTCTTCCATTATGGCCGTGTGTGTGGAGGTAAAAACCTTGTGTTGTGTTGCCCTCTAGTGGTCACTGATTGTACTGCCAACTAAATCCACAGATTAGGATTTTGTGCTTGACCATGTAAACCAGAGGTCAGGATGCAGGTGCAGGGAATGGGCGCTTCATCTTAGCATGAACGAAGCTATGCACTCTTGTTTCTCTTCAGATCGTATAAATCTTTCGCCTTTTACTAAAGATTTCCGTGGAGAGGGACAACAAGAGTCTTTCCCAATTTTTTGATGCCCTGTGCATTGCAGGGCTTCTCCTTCTTGTAAATATAAAAAAGTTCTGCTTCAGCTTTGGGTCGACGTCTAAGCTGGAATTTAATTGTTTAATACTAGGAGTTTGTTGCACGAGACATGCTATTTATTGTAGAGTTGTCTGATCATGACATAGTTTAAATCATTACAGACAATAGCAATGAATGACAGGATGTTGTTGTCTTCCATTATGGCCGTGTGTGTGGAGGTAAAAACCTTGTGTTGTGTTGCCCTCTAGTGGTCACTGATTGTACTGCCAACTAAATCCACAGATTAGGATTTTGTGCTTGACCATGTAAACCAGAGGTCAGGATGCAGGTGCAGGGAATGGGCTCTTCATCTTAGCATGAACGAAGCTATGCACTCTTGTTTCTCTTCAGATCGTATAAATCTTTCGCCTTTTACTAAAGATTTCCGTGGAGAGGGACAACAAGAGTTTTTCCCAATTTTTTGATGCCCTGTGCATTGCAGGGCTTCTCCTTCTTGTAAATATAAAAAAGTTCTGCTTCAGCTTTGGGTCGACGTCTAAGCTGGTATTTAATTGTTTAATACTATGAGTTTGTTGCACGAGACAGTGCTATTTATTGTAGAGTTGTCTGATCATGACATATCTTAAATCATTACAGACAATAGCAATGAATGACAGGATGACAGGATGTTGTTGTCTTCCATTATGGCCGTGTGTGTGGAGGTAAAAACCTTGTGTTGTGTTGCCCTCTAGTGGTCACTGATTGTACTGCCAACTAAATCCACAGATTAGGATTTTGTGCTTGACCATGTAAACCAGAGGTCAGGATGCAGGTGCAGGGAATGGGCGCTTCATCTTAGCATGAACGAAGCTATGCACTCTTGTTTCTCTTCAGATCGTATAAATCTTTCGCCTTTTACTAAAGATTTCCGTGAGAGGGACAACAAGAGTTTTTCCAATTTTTTGATGCCCTGTGCATTGCAGGGCTTCTCCTTCTTGTAAATATAAAAAAGTTCTGCTTCAGCTTTGGGTCGACGTCTAAGCTGGAATTTAATTGTTTAATACTATGAGTTTGTTGCACGAGACAGTGCTATTTATTGTAGAGTTGTCTGATCATGACATATCTTAAATCATTACAGACAATAGCAATGAATGACAGGATGACAGGATGTTGTTGTCTTCCATTATGGCCGTGTGTGTGGAGGTAAAAACCTTGTGTTGTGTTGCCCTCTAGTGGTCACTGATTGTACTGCCAACTAAATCCACAGATTAGGATTTTGTGCTTGACCATGTAAACCAGAGGTCAGGATGCAGGTGCAGGGAATGGGCGCTTCATCTTAGCATGAACGAAGCTATGCACTCTTGTTTCTCTTCAGATCGTATAAATCTTTCGCCTTTTACTAAAGATTTCCGTGGAGAGGGACAACAAGAGTTTTTCCCAATTTTTTGATGCCCTGTGCATTGCAGGGCTTCTCCTTCTTGTAAATATAAAAAAGTTCTGCTTCAGCTTTGGGTCGACGTCTAAGCTGGAATTTAATTGTTTAATACTAGGAGTTTGTTGCACGAGACATGCTATTTATGTAGAGTTGTCTGATCATGACATAGTCTTAAATCATTACAGACAATAGCAATGAATGACAGGATGTGTTGTCTTCCATTATGGCCGTGTGTGTGGAGGTAAAAACCTTGTGTTGTGTTGCCCTCTAGTGGTCACTGATTGTACTGCCAACTAAATCCACAGATTAGGATTTTGTGCTTGACCATGTAAACCAGAGGTCAGGATGCAGGTGCAGGGAATGGGCGCTTCATCTTAGCATGAACGAAGCTTTGCACTCTTGTTTATCTTCAGATCGTATAAATCTTTCGCCTTTTACTAAAGATTTCCGTGGAGAGGGACAACAAGAGTTTTTCCCAATTTTTTGATGCCCTGTGCATTGCAGGGCTTCTCCTTCTTGTAAATATAAAAAAGTTCTGCTTCAGCTTTGGGTCGACGTCTAAGCTGGAATTTAATTGTTTAATACTATGAGTTTGTTGCACGAGACAGTGCTATTTATTGTAGAGTTGTCTGATCATGACATATCTTAAATCATTACAGACAATAGCAATGAATGACAGGATGACAGGATGTTGTTGTCTTCCATTATGGCCGTGTGTGTGGAGGTAAAACCTTGTGTTGTGTTGCCCTCTAGTGGTCACTGATTGTACTGCCAACTAAATCCACAGATTAGGATTTTGTGCTTGACCATGTAAACCAGAGGTCAGGATGCAGGTGCAGGGAATGGGCTCTTCATCTTAGCATGAACGAAGCTATGCACTCTGTTTTTCTTCAGATCGAATAAATCTTTCGCCTTTTACTAAAGATTTCGTGGAGAGGACAACAAGAGTTTTTCCCAATTTTTTGATGCCTGTGCATTGCAGGGCTTCTCCTTCTTGTAAATATAAAAAAGTTCTGCTTCAGCTTTGGGTCGACATCTAAGCTGGAATCTAAACATTTATTCGTGCTGAGCGAAGTCGTGTGTTCAGATGTTACAGTTTCTGAACATCAATGTGTGATGTGATTTTAATTGTTTAATACTAGGAGTTTGTTGCACGAGACAATGCTATTTATTGTAGAGTTGTCTGATCATGACATAGCTAAATCATTACAGACAATAGCAATGAATGACAGGATGTTGTTGTCTTCCATTATGGCGTGTGTGTGGAGGTAAAAACCTTGTGTTGTGTTGCCCTCTAGTGGTCACTGATTGTACTGCCAACTAAATCCACAGATTAGGATTTTGTGCTTGACCATGTAGACAGAGGTCAGGATGCAGGTGCAGGGAATGGGCGCTTCATCTTAGCATGAACGAAGCTATGCACTCCTGTTTCTCTTCAGATCGTATAAATCTTTCGCCTTTACTAAAGATTTCCGTGGAGAGGGACAACAAGAGTCTTTCCCAATTTTTTGATGCCCTGTGCATTGCAGGGCTTCTCCTTCTTGTAAATATAAAAAGTTCTGCTTCAGCTTTGGGTCGACGTCTAAGCTGGAATTTAATTGTTTAATACTATGAGTTTGTTTGCACGAGACAGTGCTATTTATTGTAGAGTTGTCTGATCATGACATATCTTAAATCATTACAGACAATAGCAATGAATGACAGGATGACAGGATGTTGTTGTCTTCCATTATGGCCGTGTGTGTGGAGGTAAAAACCTTGTGTTGTGTTGCCCTCTAGTGGTCACTGATTGTACTGCCAACTAAATCCACAGATTAGGATTTTGTGCTTGACCATGTAAACCAGAGGTCAGGATGCAGGTGCAGGGAATGGGCGCTTCATCTTAGCATGAACGAAGCTATGCACTCTTGTTCTCTTCAGATCGTATAAATCTTTCGCCTTTTACTAAAGATTTCCGTGGAGTAGGGACAACAAGAGTTTTTCCCAATTTTTTGATGCCCTGTGCATTGCAGGGCTTCTCCTTCTTGTAAATATAAAAAAGTTTCTTGCTTCAGCTTTGGGTCGACGTCTAAGCTGGAATTTAATTGTTTAAATACTATGAGTTTGTGCACGAGACAGTGCTATTTATTGTTAGAGTTGTCTGATCATGACATATCTTAAATCATTACAGACAAATAGCAATGAATGACAGGATGACAGGATGTTGTTGTCTTCCATTATGCCGTGTGGTGTGGAGGTAAAAACCTTGTGTTGTGTTGCCCTCTAGTGGTCACTGATTGTACTGCCAACTAAATCCACAGATTAGGATTTTGTGCTGACATGTAAACCAGAGGTCAGATGCAGGTGCAGGGAATGGGCGTTCATCTTAGCATGACGAAGCTATGCACTCTGTTTCTCTTCAGATCGTATAAATCTTTCGCCTTTTACTAAAGATTCCGTGGAGGAGGACAACAAGAGTTTTTCCCAATTTTTTGATGCCCTGTGCATTGCAGGGCTTCTCCTTCTTGTAAATATAAAAAGTTCTGCTTCAGCCTTTGGGTCGACGTCTAAGCTGGAATTTATTGTTTAATACTATGAGTTTGTTGCACGAGACAATGCTATTTATTGTAGAGTTGTCTGATCATGACATAGTTTAAATCATTACAGACAATAGCAATGAATGACAGGATGTTGTTGTCTTCCATTATGGCCGTGTGTGTGGAGGTAAAACCTTGTGTTGTGTTGCCCTCTAGTGGTCACTGATTGTACTGCCACTAAATCCACAGATTAGGATTTTGTGCTTGACCATGTAAACCAGAGGTCAGGATGCAGGTGCAGGGAATGGGCGCTTCATCTTAGCATGAACGACGCTTTGCATCTTGTTTCTCTTCAGATCGTATAAATCTTTCGCCTTTTACTAAAGATTCGTGGAGAGGGACAACAAGAGTTTTCCCAATTTTTTGATGCCCTGTGCATTGCAGGGCTTCTCCTTCTTGTAAATATAAAAAGTTCTGCTTCAGCTTTGGTCGACGTCTAAGCTGGAATTTAATTGTTTAATACTATGAGTTTGTTGCACGAGACAGTGCTATTTATTGTAGAGTTGTCTGATCATGACATATCTAAATCATTACAGACAATAGCAATGAATGACAGGATGACAGGATGTTGTTGTCTTCCATTATGGCCGTGTGTGTGGAGGTAAAAACCTTGTGTTGTGTTGCCCTCTAGTGGTCACTGATTGTACTGCCAACTAAATCCACAGATTAGGATTTTGTGCTTGACCATGTAAACCAGAGGTCAGGATGCAGGTGCAGGGAATCGGGCTCTTCATCTTAGCATGAACGAAGCTATGCACTCTTGTTTCTCTTCAGATCGTATAAATCTTTCGCCTTTTACTAAAGATTTCCGTGGAGAGGGACAACAAGAGTTTTCCCAATTATTTTGATGCCCTGTGCATTGCACAGGGCTTCTCCTTCTTGTAAATATAAAAAGTTCTGCTTCAGCTTTGGGTCGACATCTAAGCTGGAATCTAAACATTTATTCGTGCTGAGCGAAGTCGTGTGTTCAGATGTTCAGTTTCTGACATCAATGTGTGATGTGATTTTAATTGTTTAATACTAGGAGTTTGTTGCACGAGACAATGCTATTTATTGTAGAGTTGTCTGATCATGACATAGCTTAAATCATTACAGACAATAGCAATGAATGACAGGATGTTGTTGTCTTCCATTATGGCCGTGTGTGTGGAGGTAAAAACCTTGTGTTGTGTTGCCCTCTAGTGGTCACTGATTGTACTGCCAACTAAATCCACAGATTAGGATTTTGTGCTTGACCATGTAAACCAGAGGTCAGGATGCAGGTGCAGGGAATGGGCGCTTCATCTTAGCATGAACGAAGCTATGCACTCTTGTTTCTCTTCAGATCGTATAAATCTTTCGCCTTTTACTAAAGATTTCCGTGGAGAGGGACAACAAGAGTTTTTCCCAATTTTTTGATGCCCTGTGCATTGCAGGGCTTCTCCTTCTTGTAAATATAAAAAAGTTCTGCTTCAGCTTTGGGTCGACGTCTAAGCTGGAATTTAATTGTTTAATACTATGAGTTTGTTGCACGAGACATGCTATTTATTGTAGAGTTGTCTGATCATGACATATCTTAAATCATTACAGACAATAGCAATGAATGACAGGATGTTGTTGTCTTCCATTATGGCCGTGTGTGTGGAGGTAAAAACCTTGTGTTGTGTTGCCCTCTAGTGGTCACTGATTGTACTGCCAACTAAATCCACAGATTAGGATTTTGTGCTTGACCATGTAAACCAGAGGTCAGGATGCAGGTGCAGGGAATGGGCGCTTCATCTTAGCATGAACGAAGCTATGCACTCTTGTTTCTCTTCAGATCGTATAAATCTTCGCCTTTTACTAAAGATTTCGTGGAGAGGGGACAACAAGAGTTTTTCCCAATTTTTTGATGCCCTGTGCATTGCAGGGCTTCTCCTTCTTGTAAATATAAAAAGTTCTGCTTCAGCTTTGGGTCGACGTCTAAGCTGGAATTTAATTGTTTAATACTATGAGTTTGTTGCACGAGGACAGTGCTATTTATTGTAGAGTTGTCTGATCATGACATATCTTAAATCATTACAGACAATAGCAATGAATGACAGGATGACAGGATGTTGTTGTCTTCCATTATGGCCGTGTGTGTGGAGGTAAAAACCCTTGTGTTGTGTTGCCCTCTAGTGGTCACTGATTGTACTGCCAACTAAATCCACAGATTAGGATTTTGTGCTTGACCATGTAAACCAGAGGTCAGGATGCAGGTGCAGGGAATCGGCTCTCATCTTAGCATGAACGAAGCTAGCACTCTTGTTTCTCTTCAGATCGTATAAATCTTTCGCCTTTTACTAAAGATTTCCGTGGAGAGGGACAACAAGAGTTTTTCCCAATTTTTTGATGCCCTGTGCATTGCAGGGCTTCTCCTTCTTGTAAATATAAAAAAGTTCTGCTTCAGCTTTGGGTCGACATCTAAGCTGGAATCTAAACATTTATTCGTGCTGAGCGAAGTCGTGTGTTCAGATGTTACAGTTTCTGAACATCAATGTGTGATGTGATTTTAATTGTTAATACTAGGAGTTTGTTCGCACGAGACAATGCTATTTATTGTAGAGTTGTCTGATCATGACATAGCTTAAATCATTACAGACAATAGCAATGAATGGACAGGATGTTGTTGTCTTCCATTATGGCCGTGTGTGTGGAGGTAAAACCTTGTGTTGTGTTGCCCTCTAGTGGTCACTGATTGTACTGCCAACTAAATCCACAGATTAGGATTTTGTGCTTGACCATGTAAACCAGAGGTCAGGATGCAGGTGCAGGGAATGGGCGCTTCATCTTTAGCATGAACGAAGCTATGCACTCTTGTTTCTCTTCAGATCGTATAAATCTTTCGCCTTTTACTAAAGATTTCCGTGGAGAGGGACAACAAGAGTTTTTCCAAATTTTTGATGCCCTGTGCATTGCAGGGCTTCTCCTTCTTGTAAATATAAAAAAGTTCTGCTTCAGCTTTGGGTCGACGTCTAAGCTGGAATTTAATTGTTTAATACTATGAGTTTGTTGCACGAGACAGTGCTATTTATTGTAGAGTTGTCTGATCATGACATATCTTAAATCATTACAGACAATAGCAATGAATGACAGGATGACAGGATGTTGTTGTCTTCCATTATGGCCGTGTGTGTGGAGGTAAAAACCTTGTGTTGTGTTGCCCTCTAGTGGTCACTGATTGTACTGCCAACTAAATCCACAGATTAGGATTTTGTGCTTGACCATGTAAACCAGAGGTCAGGATGCAGGTGCAGGGAATGGGCTCTTCATCTTAGCATGAACGAAGCTATGCACTCTTGTTTCTCTTCAGATCGTATAAATCTTTCGCCTTTTACTAAAGATTTCCGTGGAGAGGGACAACAAGAGTTTTTCCCAATTTTTTGATGCCCTGTGCATTGCAGGGCTTCTCCTTCTTGTAAATATAAAAAAGTTCTGCTTCAGCTTTGGGTCGACGTCTAAGCTGGAATTTAATTGTTTAATACTATGAGTTTGTTGCACGAGACAGTGCTATTTATTGTAGAGTTGTCTGATCATGACATATCTTAAATCATTACAGACAATAGCAATGAATGACAGGATGTTGTTGTCTTCCATTATGGCCGTGTGTGTGGAGGTAAAAACCTTGTGTTGTGTTGCCCTCTAGTGGTCACTGATTGTACTGCCAACTAAATCCACAGATTAGGATTTTGTGCTTGACCATGTAAACCAGAGGTCAGGATGCAGGTGCAGGGAATGGGCTCTTCATCTTAGCATGAACGAAGCTATGCACTCTTGTTTCTCTTCAGATCGTATAAATCTTTCGCCTTTTACTAAAGATTTCCGTGGAGAGGGACAACAAGAGTTTTTCCCAATTTTTTGATGCCCTGTGCATTGCAGGGCTTCTCCTTCTTGTAAATATAAAAAAGTTCTGCTTCAGCTTTGGGTCGACATCTAAGCTGGAATCTAAACATTTATTCGTGCTGAGCGAAGTCGTGTGTTCAGATGTTACAGTTTCTGAACATCAATGTGTGATGTGATTTTAATTGTTTAATACTAGGAGTTTGTTGCACGAGACAATGCTATTTATTGTAGAGTTGTCTGATCATGACATAGCTTAAATCATTACAGACAATAGCAATGAATGACAGGATGTTGTTGTCTTCCATTATGGCCGTGTGTGTGGAGGTAAAAACCTTGTGTTGTGTTGCCCTCTAGTGGTCACTGATTGTACTGCCAACTAAATCCACAGATTAGGATTTTGTGCTTGACCATGTAAACCAGAGGTCAGGATGCAGGTGCAGGGAATGGGCGCTTCATCTTAGCATGAACGAAGCTATGCACTCTTGTTTCTCTTCAGATCGTATAAATCTTTCGCCTTTTACTAAAGATTTCCGTGGAGAGGGACAACAAGAGTTTTTCCAAATTTTTGATGCCCTGTGCATTGCAGGGCTTCTCCTTCTTGTAAATATAAAAAAGTTCTGCTTCAGCTTTGGGTCGACGTCTAAGCTGGAATTTAATTGTTTAATACTATGAGTTTGTTGCACGAGACAGTGCTATTTATTGTAGAGTTGTCTGATCATGACATATCTTAAATCATTACAGACAATAGCAATGAATGACAGGATGACAGGATGTTGTTGTCTTCCATTATGGCCGTGTGTGTGGAGGTAAAAACCTTGTGTTGTGTTGCCCTCTAGTGGTCACTGATTGTACTGCCAACTAAATCCACAGATTAGGATTTTGTGCTTGACCATGTAAACCAGAGGTCAGGATGCAGGTGCAGGGAATGGGCTCTTCATCTTAGCATGAACGAAGCTATGCACTCTTGTTTCTCTTCAGATCGTATAAATCTTTCGCCTTTTACTAAAGATTTCCGTGGAGAGGGACAACAAGAGTTTTTCCCAATTTTTTGATGCCCTGTGCATTGCAGGGCTTCTCCTTCTTGTAAATATAAAAAAGTTCTGCTTCAGCTTTGGGTCGACGTCTAAGCTGGAATTTAATTGTTTAATACTATGAGTTTGTTGCACGAGACAGTGCTATTTATTGTAGAGTTGTCTGATCATGACATATCTTAAATCATTACAGACAATAGCAATGAATGACAGGATGACAGGATGTTGTTGTCTTCCATTATGGCCGTGTGTGTGGAGGTAAAAACCTTGTGTTGTGTTGCCCTCTAGTGGTCACTGATTGTACTGCCAACTAAATCCACAGATTAGGATTTTGTGCTTGACCATGTAAACCAGAGGTCAGGATGCAGGTGCAGGGAATCGGCTCTTCATCTTAGCATGAACGAAGCTATGCACTCTTGTTTCTCTTCAGATCGTATAA
>SRSE01001196.1:1175000-1197360 GCA_005024645.1 Planiliza haematocheilus | reverse complement strand
GCGTCGAGTGTTTAGAAAAAAGAAACAAAAGAGGCCGTTGTCATTGTCTGAATAATTACTTTACACGCCATGGTCCCTCTGCCAGAAACCACAAGACACGCAGGGAAACTCAACACACTCTGGAAGCATCTAAACAAACACCCGTAGAGTGGATTACACATCGCTCCCCGGTCGATACCCAACGCCGTCATGCTGCTTTTACCACCAGGAGACGACACAATAGACGAGCGAGGAGCCGTGTGTGTGTGTGTGTGTGTGTGTGTGTGTGTGTGTGTGTGTGTGTGTATGCGTGCGTGGGCTGCTTTCCCCTCATGCTTCCAACTGGAGATGTTCCCGCATTCACCCCATGTTCATGTACAACTCTGACACACATGCAGAACACGCACAGGCGTATCTAACGCACTTATCTCAGAGAGTGTGATCCCCAGTAAAGCACAGCCTCGCGGCGTGAAGGCAGCCTCCGGAACGCCGCTCTGATGCTGCCTTGAATACAGAACCATTTC
The DNA here is from genome assembly GCA_005024645.1 of Planiliza haematocheilus. Lineage (NCBI taxonomy): Eukaryota > Metazoa > Chordata > Actinopteri > Mugiliformes > Mugilidae > Planiliza > Planiliza haematocheilus. Next base: position 1,196,857 of record SRSE01001196.1, on the reverse strand, counting down.
CTTTTGAGATAAATATCTCTCTCACACACACAAACTTCTAGGGCTCGTTTCGTTTTGGAAGGAAGACAAATAGTAATCAGTGTCTGAGCAGGCGGGTCTCATAGGTGTGCGCCGATTCAAATAAGTATTAAATTGGCTGCACGTGAACAATTTATTTTCAAGAGACTCCGTAAACAGGTTACTGTTCTCGACTGCTCGTCTCCCTCTTCCTTCTGGAGCGGCCCTGAGTGGAGTTTAAGTATCTCGGTTAGATCTATCTCCACAACTAATGGGATCGCTGCAAAAATGATTGTTTGCCAGCATGTGGGCTTCCACTTTGATTTTATCCACTCTCAGCATCTGTGTCAGAGAGAGGGGCTGCAGGAAAACACGGTGAATCTGGAGCTGTGGTGCTCCTCCATTGATAGGTGGCAGGAGATTGTTATGTTTAGATCTCTGCAGCAGGAAAAAGCTCTGACTGGCTCAGGGATGGGGGCGTCGTCTGCAGAGAACAAACACCACGATGTCTGGAAAAGTTCAGGGCTGCAGATTCTTGCACGAAAAAAGGTTTCAATATGGGACCAGGCTGTGATCGGTGGAGGCGTCAGCGCTGATGGAGCGCTCTTTATTATTCTTCATGAATCTTCTGAATGAAGATTAACCAAACTGAAGCTGCAGACAGATGAACTGGTCTTCACATGCTTGGCAGTCAGCAGGAGGCTGGTAGTCCAGCCCATCAATCATTCTAGATGCGGCCGTCGGCTGATCGCTGACGAGTGGCTGGTGCTGCAGCTGCCAGCCGAGGAGCCTTTGGGCAAGACATGGAACCCAAACTGCTCCGAGGTCCATTACTGCTGCACGCTCATTAAGAAATGCAAATGTGTTCTGGATGTTTAGTTCATCTCACGGGACCAGGTTCTTATCTAATCAGCTGATTTCACAGTCGTTTTCGTTCTGTTTCCTCGTACTGACGCTGAGATTAAGACTCGTCCTCCTCTGGTGGACGCAGCGTTGTGAAGAGCTGATCTATGGTAATCCATGTGAAAAAGCTCCTGCAACTTTGTGTGAAATGCCCATTAACGTGCTCTCAGATGTGGGGCCCATGCGTTATGCATGGACTGTGCTGTAGCATTTCTGATCCTTTCATATCCTCAGCAGTCAGACTGCCATCGCTTCAGCAACACTGACGATATCACACAGAATACTGTATCTTCTGTTCAACTGGGGCTCATTATCCCGTCTAATAAATTCATTATCTCACATCCACGGCTCCACGTGATCGGATCAGAGACAAAAGCCTCCATCATCACAGTGTTATTTTCAGTATTTACATCATGAGATGGTGTGGTCAGATTTCATTATCGGGGACCCGGCTCCGCTCAGCAGAGGGACAGATGCTGCCAACACAGAGACAGCCTCGCAGAGCTAGCCTCCGCTCTCTGGCATGGACATATGTGGGTTGCCGGGGGCTGCGGCTGTCACAGGCTGTAGCTCTTCTCGGAGCGAGCTGATGCGAGTGGATGGGGGTCGATGTGATTGGTTGATAAGAACGGAGCTGTTTGGTGTGTGTGTGTGTGTGTGTGTGTGTGTGTGTGTGTGTGTGTGTGTGTGTGTGTGTGTGTTATTAGTTTTCTGCACCATAAACAGCAGCAAACATACCTGACATGAACGTCTCACTCACAGATGTAAGAACACTAAAGAATGAAACGACAGATGACAGGAGAAATTAAAGGAGTGTGATTACATGGATTAAAAAAGGGACTGAAGCTGAAGAGGAAAGATGAAAGGGATCATCAAAGGGATGGAGTAAAAAAAATATGAGGCCAGAAAAAAAAGAAAGAAGACGGGATAATGGGAAAAGAAAGGAAAACTAGAGAGGAGCGGGGAGAAGGAGGAGGAGGGAGGAGAGGTTAGCTGGATAAGTGGGGCAGTGCTGCAGCGTGACACATCAGCATTCTGAGCACAGCAGCAGCAGAGAGCAGCGCAACAAGAGCAGTCGCACCCACAATGCTCCTCTGCCTCAAACACACACACAAGACACGGACATGTTTAAAATACACACACACACACACACAGAGATGAGGGCTTCAAACATGCGCCACGCTGGCAGGCAGAGCGTGCATCAAACGCGTTATCTCCTAAAACACAGCGAAACAAGCGCAGAGTGCTCGGAGAAGCCGCCAGGTCGCGTAATCTCCTCTAAAACACATACGGGCCGACAGCTTCAAACGCACGCGGCACAACAGATGACAGCTGATTACATCTGAACGTGCCTGCACCGGAGCGCCGCCGAGCCACAGAGGCTGGGTGTTCCCTCAAAATGCAGCGGCATGAGGACGCCTCCGTGGAGATTAGAGCCCTCCATCATCTGGACGCTTGGTTGAGTTGGGTTTGATTGATTAGAAGCTAAATAGAGTTTAATAGTGTTTTTAATATAGTGCACTACAAAGAGACAGCTCAAATGAACTGCCCTGAGAGGAAACCTGACTGGAAGGCTGCGATATAAAGCAGAGACATGAACATGAGAGGAGTTACAGGTTTACATCATTACTTCTGGGCTCAGACACATTTTCTGCAGCCTTTCTAAGCATGGAGCAGTTTGTCATCAGTCTGCTCTGGTTTAAAGAAACATCTGACCAAGTACGGACCAAAAGGATGCAGAATACTACAAAATATGCAAGTCTGAAGTTTGCATACTTGGTATTTACACTCAAAAACACTTGAGTGTTGGAGTGCACAGGGATGTAACGCCTGCCCCCGCAGAGGGATTCCTCCAGGAGCCTTAAAAACAATAAAACAGAGGCCCTCTGCAACCATCAGCTCTTCCCACACACGCAGAGATGAATGCATCTACGAATGAGGATCACTAAAACAAAAATCATAGCTTTAACACATTAACAAAGACAACCGGTTCCTCAGGTGTGAGTACTTCTGTGAGTATGGGTGCATGCCTCACTTTGACTGTCTAACAGGTCTGAGTCAGAGTAAACACTGCCAGGGGTGTAGTACCTGCACACTGGCACACTCACAAAAGAAATCCATATTCCTGCAGAATCCGGTGACGCACAGGTTAAGTGGAGTAAAGAGGGTGTGAAATGCACCACAGTGACTTTATGCTGAGACCAACAGCCACAGACTGAATGCAGACTGATCACAAATGGATAGCCACGCCCACAAACAGCTGATCTTAACACCTGTGCATTCTGACGTACACACACGGCTGCAGGACCACATCACGGACCACCAGCCCCCAAAATACCATCACCTCCACACAGAAGACAAGCGTGCAGCGGTGCAGTGGGACGTGACTAAGCTCTGAGCACAGCTGGAGCTAAAAGGTCCAGAAAAAAGAAAAAAGAAAAACCTTCAGGTGAGTGGATTCAGGTCAGTGCAGGTAGTAGCCAGCGTCTGGGAGGCAGCCAGGTGGAGGAAAGGTCAGCGCGCATTCACTTCAGAGCTCCACTTACTGACAAAAATCTCCAAGCCACTCAGGAAGAGCCAAGTTTCAAAGACGTGGATTAAGTGAAGCGATGCGGGGGAATCAAAGAGGGGTTGCTTATGATTTGACTCCAAGTACTGAAGGAGACCTCTGCACGCTGCAGCTCTCAAGGAAAACGCCTGGCAGACAAACACGCGATGTAAACCTCAAATACTGACGACCAAACTCTGGTATGAGGGCGGCTAATGAGCATGGTGATTAGCAAACGAGAACCAGTGTCAAATGACTCACTGAATGGGATTCCTGAAACTGCAGCACTGCACAAGACGTCTGCTGAAATGGTTCAGAGGAGAGTTTGGCTGCGTAGAGTAATAAAATCTATCAAATGTTTAAGGAAATTTGTGAGGTGCCCGTTAGACATTACTAATATCTGCAAGGATCAGCTTTTCATCAGCAGCATCTTCAGCTGCACTGGATCCAGTAAAAGATGTTAGTTAGTGGATGAATATTCATTCACGTCTTCTGCAGAGTGAGTCAGTCAAAGACATGTTGCGTCCACACCGAGACGAGAGCAGAGCTGAGCTGAGAGGACTGAAGTCTAAATGTTGTTCTGAACTAAAATCAGCAGCGTGCCGCTTCTACCACAGAGTCAGGACTTCATATGTGAGCAATAGAGAGCCTCTAGTGGCCAAAATATGTTACTGCACCTCTCCTTACAGAGCCTCATTTCAAATATCATGCAAGTTTGATGCGAATTAACAAAGCTAAACTGTTCAGCACAGATCTGTCCTTCAGTAGTAAACTATTTCACCACAAACCAGTATTTATTCTGCAAATATTCCTCCTGTTTATCATCATTTTATCAATGCACAGTGTGTGTGTGACGTCTAGGGTTAGGGTTAGGGTTAGAAGCCTTTTCAGGATGGTGCAAGAATATCTGAAATATGCTGCAAATATCTTCCAGATAGCTTAGCAAGAGAGCAAAATCACTGTCGCTTTAATATCAGTATCACAAAATACTAGTTCTGCTGTGGAGAGTCAAGTCTACTGGAGATATAATAGAAGAACATGTTTTCCTCCAACCAGGAATGTTTAGAGTCGACCAAGATGTTTCCACGTCTCCATCGTCTCTGTCCCTCACCTGATGTTTACCCCTCATGGAGCAGACATGCTCATAGAGGACGGATTTATTCCAATAACCAGAGAGGAAACTATAAGGAGATCAAGTGATCAGAGGTTTACACCACCTCTACATCTGAGGGCTCCGTCTGAATAACATCATGCTTGTTACACTGCTCCACAGGAAGTCATGCTTTAGCCCTGGTCACTGAGAACAATCCTCTAATTCCCTTTTCTTGGTTTCTATCTGTCTCTGAATCCAGGATTTTCTCATCTGTCAAATTCAGGTTTTGGTGCATCTTTGGTTTTTCAACCCGGTTCACACAGTTTCACACGTTCACCCTGACCATCTCTCAGCTCAAGTTGTCTCAGAGTCATCAGCGACAGACGCCGGCGTTCTCCGTGCAGATTTCCACCAGTCATTCGTCCAACTGGCGACCTTCCCGGTACAAGGCCATTTTAGCCACTTTGGCGCTGCTGCCAGTTATCTTTCTAAAATAACAACGGGCTTCATTGTTGTCGTTCTCCCGTCTGCGAAAAATAGGAAGAGGAGAAGCAGCGGTAGAGGGCTGTGTGAGGAGTCTAAATCTACTTTATCCCGCAGTATTAAAGGTGCATTCAGAGTGCCAGCGTATGTTTGTGGAGAGAGAGAGAGAGATGATGACCTAGTTAGTTGTGTTCAAAGTCTCTTCAGAACTGTAACACCTACAGCACTCTGCTTCACTTTAGACCTGATTAACAACAGCCGTGCAGAAACACGGGCTGAGACTGTGACGATGCTAAAGTAAAACCATACATAAGTACACAAAGGACATGAGCCACAGTGTTTTTATGAGACGGTGCAGCAGAGACACAGATCGACACCTACGGCCACTTTAGAATCACCAATGAACCTAAGCAGCATGTGTTTGGACGGTGGGAGGAAGCTGGAGAACCTGGAGAGAACCAACGCAGACACAGAGAGGAACCAGTAGAACCATGGATTAGAACCCAGAACCTTCTGGCTGTGAGGCACCACTTCTTAATCTACCAAAGGTTGTTTCACCCACTTAGAGTCGAACGCTGCTAGAAATCTACCTGCTTTAAACTGCAAATGCTCCGATGCTAGCCATTAGCATCACCGTTAGCATCTGCTCCAGAGATTCTTTGTTTGAGAACAACATGTCTCAGGATGTCCTTGTCCCGCCGTCCTGCTGATCACCACTAATTACACCGATGCTTTGTCACAGCCTCGTCTCAAAGTGCTGCTCTGCGTTAAGCAAAGAAAAGGCCGCGTGTGGATAATCATTCATCTTAAAGCCTTTGTAGGTCTGCGTCGGTTTCCTCAACAAGACAGCTGGCTGCTCCTCTACCTCCATCCTTCATCTTTATGAACTTCAGCTCATAGAGAGAGAGAGAGAGGGGGGAACTGAGGCCGGGGCAGACGGAGCGAGCAGACGGCAGGCGATACAGTACAGGGAGGGGAAAGGAGAGCAGAAGGTCCTGAGAAAGAAACATTTCACTGAACGCTGACTACACCACCGCTCCACCCACCTGGGGAAATTAAGGAAAGAGGAGGAGGGACGGGGGGCACAGCCTCACGCTTCATTTAGCCGTGAGTGTCGGGATCAACCTAGCAGAAAGTTTGATTTAGTCTATGTGCAAACATTTATTTATTTTTGCCTCAAACATGACGTTTGCCAACAGAAATATGGAGAATGAGCTCACGGTGTGGAGAAGGGACTCAATTTTATAAATTGTGCTTGAACCCTGGGACATATCACACTACTCCTGCTGTGTGTTATTGTTGTGTGAATGGTTGCATGTCTAGATAGTTTAATTAAAGCTTTCTGTTTTTGGTTTCCTGCAGGAAGAAGAAGAATCTGAGCTTGGTGACGAGAAAGTATGTTGGACGAGTGTGAAACGAGCAGAGATGCTTCTAACAGACACTTGACATGATGCAAAAAAAAAGAAAGAAAAGGTTTGATTAAATGATCTGCAGCTCCGTTATCATTTTGAATCTTTGGCTCTTCATTTGGAGCTGGATGCCGTTTCCAGCCCTGTGGGACACGGGCGCAGATCAAATTAGCTTTAAATCTTACGTCTTCTCTTTCCAGACTCCGCTCTGACTCTCACTTCATTGTTTGTGTGTATTTTATAACCACCAGCGTGAACAGATGTCTGCTCATTGAAAGCAGATCATTCAGCATTAAAATAAAACTATATCAAACGCTGCAGTGATTCTGCTTCACTCCTCCGGCCTGCTGCACGACGAGAGCGTAATTAATGGAGACATATGCTGAGACCTACATTTTCCTCCTTCGTCAAGAGACCCCGCCCTCCTCCCCCACCTCAGTTACCTTTCACTATCACCCCCCTCCCTGTTTGTCTTCTATCCCCAGAGAGGGAGAGGCAGATGGTGGATCAGGTAAAATAAGGTGAGAGGAGCATGAGTGGAGGGATGCTGAGGGGGTGGGCAGGTGAGGAGAGGGGGTCACAAATGCCGGGAGACACTGATTGATGGGAAATGATGGAGGATGGAGGATGGGGGAGGAAAAGGGGGCGAGACAGCTATCGAGTGAGGAGAGGACGATGAAATGATGAGGGGGGACGATGGAGGAGGGGAGCTGGGGGGAGGCGCAGCAGCAAAAAGGGGGGAGGACGGGGGCAGTGAGGGGAGACGCATGGAGCTGTGTGGTGATGTTTCATCAGGGGGATTCATTGCATGTGCTCCGTGTTCGTCTCTGCTCAGACTCAGAAAACGTAATTACACGGGTTTGTTGTGGACATGGACACAGTCAGACACAGAAGACGTCCCCAGACACGTTTGTCCTCATGTTTGTCACGTGCTCCTGTTTAAAACACAGACCTTAGGATAATAATGAGGCGAGGTCTCTGGTATCTGTCCAAAGCTGACTGAAACACATTTGCTAGAATTATGCAGGAACAGAAAACGCACTGAAGCACAGGTGTATTTCAGTCGTCACGTACTGGACTATTCACCTGGAAGGACTTTTAAAACCTTTTTAAACGTGAGTGATGCAACTTAAGTTCAAAATTTAAAGACACTTCAAAGATATGAAAATAAAAGTGCAACACACGCTGCAGGACGTTATTTAGATCACTGCTACAGAACAGACAGATCACAGTAGCATGCTAACGCTAGCAGCTCTGCGTCCTTGCAGGCTCCTTTGATTTTAAAGCCTCAATGTTAAACGATGTTTGAGATTAATCTGAGCTAATGGTCTGTAAGCAGACCACACATTAACAGATAATCTCAGCAGACAATCTCAGAGCCAAATCCAGCAGACCAGATTCCTCCCTCGATCGTCAGAAGGGTGAATGGTCTACGTTCTGATTCAGTTTAATATAAATTCATTTAGAGATATTTCTCTTTCAAAACTATTTCACTTCAAACTAAGTCTCTCCTCTGTCCTCAGACTTTTCAAATCCTGACGCTGTTCTTGGAGTTGGAGGCTCCGTCGTGTTTGCATCTCGTGGACTAATCTTGCAAGATTTCTAACGAGAGGATGCAGAAACCGTCAATAACTCAGGTGTCAAACATCTGCTTTAGGCTGAATGGGTGGAGATAGAAAAAAAATGGTGAGGAAAGGAGGAGAAGGGTGCAGCAGGAGGAAGGAGGCGATACAATCACCTGAATAAATCCTTCATGCAGCAACTAAACAAGAGGAGAAGGTGTAAGTTTAGGATAAATTAAAAGTCCAAACATTCAAAACATCTTCATTACTCTAAGTGAATAGAAGAAACCGCGCTCTCTGCTCATGAACAAGGCGCTTACTTCCTATCTGGTCTCGGTTCCCAGGGTCAGAGGCCTGCCGCTGGGCTGACTGCTCTGTCGATCCTCGTATCGATTCCACTCCCATTGATTTCTACATCATTGGGAATCGCGCTGGCTGACAATACAACAAGACTCGTGCATCTGTCACTCACTGACCCCGCCTGTGAGCTCCCTGCGCCAGTCAAAGCATCTCGTATGGAAATGCATGAAAGCCGTATGTGACGCAGGATGATCCGAGGTAAGAGACAAACTGGATTAACACATGATCCGTGTGAGCTCAGCACATATACAGTACGCTGCATCTGTGAATCCTCAAAACCTTATTTCACCCAGATCTAAACATCACACCATCTCTAATCCACTCAGCCGTCACACGGTGAGGAAAGCTCCGACCCCTAGAGGCAGATCCTGCGCCTATAAACAGGCTGCTATTTGATGGGATTTCTTCTGGAGTCATTAACGAGCCTGGATCCAATCAGAGAATTTAATTCCAGTAGATTAATAAGAATCATACAGGTGTGCGCTCGCAACTTTAGAAGAGGGAACAACAAGAGGATTTAATTAAACCACCGAGGCACCTCCTGCTCTGCAGCACGGCGATACACCCAGCAGTCCCGCGGCCAGCCAGGAGTTAAAAGCTCATTTGGTGAAAGAGACAAAAAGTGGAGCGAGCCAACGGCGAGATCGATGGAGCTAATGTGATTTAATAAGGAGCTCTCCTTACTCCTGCAACGCCGCTGAGGCTTGATAGATATCTTACGCTGCTGCTGCTGCTGCTGCTGCTGCTTCGGCAATTTCATTTGGAACGCATGCAGGGTCCTGCAGTGGCTTTAACAACAGCACTGGAGGGAGAGGGGGAGGCAAGGGGGTAAGCAACAGGACAGAGAGAGAGAGAGAGAGATGGGCAGATATGTAAAATAAAAGGTGGTATCAATAAAAAAAGGAAATGTCATAAAGGAGAGTTTCTTCTTTATTTATCTATTGATCTATTATCTGTGATGCAACTATCTTGACTCCTCTTTCTTTCCATAAGTGCTCAAACCACCAACTCTGGGTCTGCAGCCACGTAGAAGAAGAAGAAGAAGAAGAAGAAGAAGAAGAAGAAGAAGAAGCTAGCTCAGTATTCTCGGTGCAGACATCTCCTCAGCGCTGGTTGCCACTAGAGCTGGATTTCAAAAGTCGATTTTCCAATTCCAAAACATCTGAGACTGGGTTTGCACGACAAATCTTGCAAGATCTTGCAAACAGGATTATAGTCCACCTGTGATGGAGATCCAAAACATGACGGAAGCTCCAACTCTCAGAGCAGCGTCAGGCCTGAAAGATGATTGGATCAAAGACACAAGAAAGACGAGAAACCAGAAACCTCTGGAACCAATGAGGACGTTTGTTTCAACATATAAATCTCTAAATGAACTGATATCGAATAGAGCCAGGATATCTGCAGAGTCTGTTGGTGCCACAAAATGGAAAGTCAGTTATGGATGTAGCATAGCATTTAGCATAAGATATAGCTGTGGTCTGTCGGTGCGGACGGTTTGTGTTTGCATGAGCTAACGTTTGTCATCCACAGCTCTGACTCTGAGCTCTGCAGAGTTAAACGCATCACCATCTTTTAATTATCGCTTGTGGCCGTGAAGATGCTTGTTGCTGCTGCTCTGTTACACAATGTTCCTTTGAAATCTCTTCAGAAAGTCACCAAAGAAAACTGCATCACAACACTACGATATAAAATGATGAACAGTGTTTGTTTAAGAGTGGTTCAGGTGCAGACAGCAGGATTTAGTCACATTAAGACAGAGCGAGCCTTAGTTTCTTCTTTATGCTGAGTTCAGCTAACTCAGTGCTGGCTGTGTATCGGTTCATATTTAGCATGCTAATGCTAAGCAAATCAAATCATATTTCAACCGAGCGCGGAAGCAAAACAATCCACAAATTACCCTAAGTCTGAGACACAAAAACCCACAGAGCTCTGCGCATGGAAATGTGCCACTCCAGGGGGGTAATTAACCCGCGATGAAGATAAACGAGGGCGGCGCGAGGCAGGGTGGGGATGGAAGGATTGATGCGCCGGGAGACGCTTAAACTGTCACGGGTTTTCACCAAAGGTAATGAAGTCTCCCCGCCGCGTCGCTCTGCAGCGGCTCATGTGTTAGAGCACACGCACGTCTCCGCCTCGCTGCGAGAACACGCCTGTGTCGTACAGAGCGTGGGCAACACGTGGGCCAGCGAATGGGAATGTGCTGTGTACCAGCGTGTGCAGGGAATTATTCAACGATGGAGATACTGTAATAACGGCAGAGTCAGCAGAATGAAGCAGGAGAGAGAGACGGAGATAGACGTGATGGTGGAGGAGGTGGAGGGCGTATAAATAAAGGTGCAGCTGTCAGTAGAACAGCTGGGGAGGCGACCTCAGTGACACTCCTGATCCTTTCTATAATCATCTCTCTGACATCAGTAGTCCTCATAATCGATATCTTTTTATCACTCTGGTGTTACTGAGAATTACAACAGACGCTGGGACTAAACGTGGAGACGAGGACCTGCACCGATTCAGAAGTTAAACGAGATTATGCAATAAAGAGCTTTTAATTATTGGTTAATTCATTTACCTTTAATACATCACAGGCAGGTTGTTTCCAGACCTTCCTCCACCGTCACCGATGATAAATAATGAAGCTGAGATCAATGTTAAAGGTTTTACAGGATAAAGCAGAAGTACAGACTGAGACGCTGCATCAAACACTAATAATGGATTCCAGTGATTATGTGCTGACACAAAAAGAGCATTATGACATTTAAAGGACGTTTCTGGAGCAGACGTTGGTCTAATATCTGGACAAACAAAGGAAATGATAGAAGACAAGACGGATTCTTTCTGGATTTACGTCTAATAGATGACGATGCTGTGATTCTTAATGCACAGTTAGATCTCCCTTCTTTTCCATTTACTCTGCGTTGTTGATTCATTCAGTTCATTCTTCTAAATTATGCTTTACTGGCTCTTATTTCTTTATTTCTTTTAGTTTATTTCTAGGAGTCACCTTCTCAAAGTGCATTGGACTTTTAAAGCACCGTATAAATAAAGTGAGACGGACGGACTGACTGCAGCTCCTGCAGGGCTAAAGAAATGAAGTGTCTTTTATGATCCAGCATGAGATTATAACCTAATACTGTGCAGGCCTCCCTTGTGGTGACTCATCAGATAATGGACGTGGGTCTTTGAGGGGAGGGGTCTCTGTGGATCAGTTTGGGATCTAGTGAATGTGGAGGCCAGGTCAACACCTTGTGCTGTTCTTCTTCCTAAAGTGTTTTTGTGGCTGCATCCTGCTGGGGATGGCTGCTGCCATCAAGGAGTGTCATTGCTATGGGGTGGGGGTGCCTGGTCTGGTCTAGGTGGGTGCTACATGTCTAAGTAACATCCACACCAATGAATGAAGCCAGGTCCAGAAGTTTCCCAGCAGAACTCTGAACTGGAGCAAGATGGTTTAGATGTTATTCACTGTCATAATGTTGTGGCTGATCGGTGTATGCATGTACCTTCATTGAATGTCTGTGCTGAATTAAATATCAGTGCTGCAGGACAATAAATGCTGGAGCAGTGGAATCTATTCAGCATATTGTCCCTCATCAAATTGTGAAAATGGTTTTTATCTACAGGAGAAGAATCTTGTTCTTTGTGCATCTAGAAACACACATCAGTAAATCATCCTCCAACGCCGGCAACGAATAAAGCAGCAGCAAACGTATCCGGGAGGAATGAACATATTATTACAGAAAATATAAAGTAAAATGCGTCAGCTCTGATACCGATGCTGCTGAGTCGATGCTGAGAAGAGGAACGGATGCAGAAACACTCTGAGCAGAATTAGGCCAGAGACGTCTGTGTGTGTTCTGGTTTTTATTAAGCTACGGGGACCAGACTCTGGCACAACGTTACGGGGCCATGTTGTCCTTGTGGGGGCCGTCTTTCTGGGGCTCGCAACTTTTTTTAAGGACTTGGTTTTAGTGTAAAGGTGACAACTGGGTCAGGGCTATGAGCTGGGGAATAGATTATGTCAAATGGAAAGTCTAGAAACAGCAGCCTGTTTGTGTTTGTGTCTAAAATAAAGTAAATAGAAAGTAAACAGAGACATAAAGCTACAGATAAAGAGGAGGAGGAGATCTGGAGAGAACATAGATGCAGAGGAATCAGGAGAGAGAGGAAGGATGAATCAAGCTGATGAGTGCTGATCAGTTAACTTTACTGAACATGACTCATCTTTATCGTCCGTCGTCTTTTTATTTTTGTGTTTTCCTCTCAGCTCGACCGATGGAGGCGTGCAGAGGTGTGTTTCCAGCTGTGGAGCTGAGCGACAGCCAAACCCGCCTCAGCTTCACCTCTGGAATCACCTTCCTCCACCAAAACACGTCCCTCAGAGTTAGTTAACGTCCCGTGTGCAAACGAAGCTAGCCACAAATATACAGGACTGAATAGAATAGATATTAAAAAGAACAAATGCACCTCATTCAGAAATAATGTGGATGTGATCAGGCGTCTCGTATGCATCTGCATCTGTTCTTATCTGACTCCACAACATCAACATTAAAAAGATGCATGCTGCAGAATATCTAGAGATAAATAAATGCTACACCCTGGTTTTGATGCATCTCGTTAAACTCCTTCAATCTGAATCTAAATAAACCGCAGGTGCATCTCTCAGAGCTGGACGTTCAGGTCCCATTTGTTTTAGTCAGTCAGTGACATCACATCACATGCGTTATTCATGATCCACTCGTGGCCGGAGGCGTGACCCCCGGGTTGACACTAATGACAAAGGTGCAGCTTAAAGACAAAAACAACTCGCTGCTGCACAGTTAAAGTCGTTACAGTCGCTCTGCGTTCTTCACTTCCTTTGTGCACAATGATACGAATGCACCTTCATGGCTTTAGCTCCTCTTGGAGACAATAGAGGAACCTTCTGAGGGCCTTATACTCACAACGATCTGTGTGCTCAGGGTTTTAAGATTTAGGATACACACTTGTGGCGCTGGGAGGAACTACATGTGTGATTTGCTTTGTTCACTTCTTGGTGCAATGCAAAGAAATAGCAGGAATAAATCTAATAAGCATGTTGGCAAGACCGTTCAGGGCAGACTAATGGCTCCAAAGCCACCAACGAATGAAGCATTCTAGTTACAGAGCTAAACATCCGGGGAGTAAGAGAAAAGAGAGGGAGGCAGAGTAGATGACAGAAACACACCCAGAGCAATAAAAAGAGAGGTGGATGGAAGGAAGGAGAGAGGGGAGGAGAGGAGGGGGAGAGAGGTGAGTAAAGCCGCTTTGTTTGCTAAGAAATCTCACCAGGGAGGTATCTGAAAGAGAGAGAGAGGGAGAGAGGAGAGGCGGCTCTTTACACTGCACTGCGCCATGCTCTTTTCTCACATTAGGAGTCTTTCTCCAGCCTCTTTCACATGAGCGTACACACACCCAGATGCTCACACACTCACACACACTCACACACACACACACACAGGCAGGCTCAGCCGTGAGTCACGGAGATAGATAGCCCCCCTAACCATCTCTACAGTGGGACTGGCAGAATCAATTATGGATAGATTTCAAAGGGAAGAGTGCATATGTCTATGAATTATAGACTCGGAGCTACACACTCCACACACCGCGCCGGAGAGAGGGGGGAGCAAAGCACGCTGGACGCTGGAGAAGGCCAGCGCAGCGCCGCACTAAACAGATCAACAACTCAGGTGCAAGACGGCACAGCGTGCACGCCGCTCCGCGTGAAAGAGTCCTGGATTACACCACGGCATGGGTGGAATATCCGGCCACGCTAGGGCACGTTGTGTTTCAGTTCATGCACAGCGGGAAGCTCCTGCAGCAGCTTCAGCCAGTTAGCGTGGCGACAGATAGGACGCTGTTTGTAGGAAGACCGTCTTTGCTGCAGAGCTAAAGCTAAAGCAGACAGAATGGGTGCAGCCGAGTCAAGGTGCTGAACGTTAAAGCTGAATAAATGAAGAGGAGGTGTGAGGAGGCCTCTCAGCGTGGGACAGACGCAGCCTTGCACCGGCTCGGCTGCTGGAGTTAAAGATATAAATTACACATCGGGCAGTTTTTAGCCAAAACGAGATGATTGGTCCGAGACTGAGTGCGACAACAGCTCCCATTATACTAGCTATCGTCCCGCGGTTGCTATGACAACCCGCCTGGTAAGCGCAGCTAGTTTGGTGACCTTTATCTCATTTCCTCTTGATTGTCAGCTTCATGTACGCTAATTATTTTTTGAAGCAAACTACTCAGCGAGCTCACGGGCGTCGGTGGCCGCGGCACACGCAGATGTTCCTTTCTTGATGGTTATTACCCTCCTCATCACGGGGCATTCTGCCGTGAATGTGTAAACTTCTACTTCGTCTCCGCTCAGCGCTGCTGGAGGCGTCTCCAGACCGGCACCAGAGCTCAGCTCAGTCCGGCGCCACATTTGGTAGAAGTGAGTAAATCTCACAGGAAACAATGTGTAAAAACAAACTGCAGCCGAGTGGAGATAAAACTGTTTGACTGACTGCTGGCTGCAAAGCTGAGATGATTAATCGTAGTAAAATGTCTGTAAAAGCTTAATTTGCACGGGACTAGTTTTACCTGGGGATCTCCGGTAATTTGAAATGAAGTTGAAGGTCGTCTGTGATCTTAATCCCGTGTGAATAGGCCATGTCTGTAATTTGTAAAGTAAAAATTACACCTTAAATTACCCTACGGTCTTTGGCCTCCGACCTCCAACATGACCTGAGGTCTCCAGGTGAAGCTGGTCCCGTGCTAAAACGGCTAAATGCTTGCGGGAAACCAGCAGTCTGCAGAAAAAACGGGTTTTTCGATATCATCTTCATCTTTAAGCCGCCCATCCAGACTGACGGCTGCTGTGCAGGTATAGATGGACATGCAGCTATGACAAAACCAAAGGCTTCATACCAACGTGCATGATGTATTTTGGTAAACGGATGTTTAAGATGCTAGTAAGCGCTACTGGCTCGTGCACGTGTCGGTGCCGTTCCCCTCAGACTCACCCGGGACACCCCACCCTGTCATCTTATTCTTCGCTGATGTAAATACCTCGGTGGGAATTCGGTCGATGGGGCTGATTACATTTGGGGGGAGAGAGGAGCGGCGGGCGTAGCTGCAGCCGGTGATTCATAGCGTTCTCGGCGGCGCTAAACTCGGTGCTTTGTCAGCTCGCCGTGGCAGCCCGACGCGCTCAGAACCCACTAACGGAAAATAGGGCAGGCAGGCGGATTTTATTAGAGGAGGAAAATTACGGGAACATCTCGTTTCCAGTTTATTCGGTTTCTCTTCGTGAACGAGGAGAAAAAAATAATAATGAAAGCGTTCATTTTAAACGCTCCTAATGTGACAACGCTGAACAGAGGAGGAAAACTGTACGCGCTGTACTCGTGTCTACATAATGCTTTCATATTCTTTCTATTATGCAGTGTGATATCAAAGGTAATTAAATGTATATATAACATTTAATTTAATTATGAGCAGCTACGTTATTGGTCTCACACACAGCCAAGAAAAAATCCTTCCAGTAGAGTTGCTCCTTCCTCAGAAGTGTTTCAGGCTTTTAGCTCCTCTATCTTCTGTTACTTTAGCTATCATGCTAACCAGTCCATACAAGGCATTTGAAGTGAAAGGTCAAAGGTCAAAGAGGTTTTTTATTGTCGTTTCTACCACATATAGACGGTGGTTCCTGCAGGAGCAGCTCCTCTCTAACTGCCCTGATATCTAACGGACATCCTCCTCCGTTAATGAAGAACGTGTTTGCTCATCATTCTTGGCCTTCATCTTTCCATCACCCTCTTAGGTCTCTCTTTTTTTTAATAATCTTGCCTTCCTTCCTCCCTCTGTCCGTCCCCGGCTCTTCTTAGTACGCTGCATTAACCGCCCTGTAAACCTCCATATCTCTCATTCTCCCCATCACTCGTCCCTCTCCTTTCTATTGTTCTCTCGTCTCTCTCTCCTCATTGCTTCTTTCTGTTTAATGACCCTGCATCTCTCTGTGTCGATCACTCGATGTCGATCACTCCCACAGAGGAGGCTGCCTCCTCCATTCTCTCCCTCCTGATCCATTTCTTTCTTTTTAGCCTCCTCCTCCTCTTTAACGCCCCCCCCCTCTCTCTCTCCCGCTGGTTTAAATTGACAGAAGTGTTCACATTGTTATTCCCCAGACTCAACAGCATTCAGACCCTAACACACACACACACACACACACACACACACACACACACACACACACGTTGCCTTCACACCCCTGCTGACATCATGACCAGCAGTGTTCCTCTCAGTGGATCCATCAGCAGCGACGCACAGACAGACACACGGGCGACGCTGCACGCGTTTAAACAGCAAACACGGACGGGGACGACAGGTCAGCCCTCACACGGACAGGAAGGACGTTTGAGGCTCGTGCATCGAAAAATAAAACTGTGTTTGATCTGAAATGTGTGTTCAAGTCCCTCAGTAACTCACGGGGTCTCTTCCAGATGCATGGTCAGGGATGAAGATGCCCTCAGCTCTAACCACAGAGAAACCATCAGACCAGAGGTTCTCATCAAAGGTTCCTGCTCACATCTGATTCATCAGTTTGTTCTGACTGAAGCCTTTTTATTCTTAGTGGAACGCCAGCGTCCACTGAAACGCGTCCATTCATCATTTATTAAACAGAAACATGCGTTTAGCAAAGGAATAATAAAAGAAGTCACAGATTTCCATCCAGTGTTCCATGATCTCTAACATCTTTGTGCGTTTTCTGACCTTCGATCGATCAAAGCTTCTATGGTTTGGTGGTGTTTTCAGATTCTTCAGACTGGTCGCTGCCTTCCCTTTTCATCCTCTCTTTAGTTTTCTCCATGACTTGTATCAGAGACGAGAGTTTACACTCGTGCACCTGAGCGCCGGTGTTTGGTTATGTCGGCTGAAGCCAGACCATTCAGCAGCTCTCATCCCTCCTCATGTGAATCACGTCTTTATCGATTCAGCTCGGCCAGACCGCTTCACCATAAACGAGAAGTCAAACTCTGACGGGAGACAGAAGCTGGGCTCTTTAACACAAAGGCCGAGCACGTGTGAAGACGCCGTGTAATCTCGTGTTTCTCCAGCCAGAGCTGCCTGGAAACATTCCCCTCGGCTTCACGACCTTTGGAGCCGAGTGCTGAGTCGGGTCCCGAGGCGGTCTTTGGCCATCATCGCTGCGGCCTGAGATGATTAGCCATTAGGCTCCTACGCAGAGACACGCCGCCGAGGCTCTAATTTTAACAAGGGATGAAAAAGAAGAGGAAGATGAGAAGAAGGAGGGATTAGCGAGGAGAGGAAGCACTTACCCTCCCTCCGTCTCTCAGGTCCCTGACTAACACTCGTCCAAACAAAGAGTTTGATTCTCTGCTGTGTCCTTCCTTAATATCTCACACTTCAAAAGGCGCCTCAGTGTGCGTCTGTACCCCATGCCAGTTTCTTTTACCTCCTCTGTCCCTCTGTCTCTTCGGGGTTAGAGGACTTAGCGGGCTCATTAAGTGCGCTAACGCAGGAGGCCGCCGGGGGAAGGACGTCTGACTCTGACACACATTAAATCCACCACATGTCAATAGCTGGGATGACACCTGGACCTTTAGGTGGGACGGCCTGATGAATAAAATAAGCAGCCCTCATCTCTGCATCGATCTGAATACACCTGCAGAGTGTGTGTGTGTGTGTGTGTGTGTGTGTGTGTGTGGACTGTAAACGTACGAAGCTTGAGGAAAGGTGAGGGCTCTAGGTGTGTGCATGCTTTTTATTTTTTTCCTTCCTTCCTTCCCATACATCGATCGTAAGGTTAGAAAGGATCGATAGAGATATGGCAGCTGTGATAGCATCTTTAAAGCCATCACAGGTCGCAGGAGGGCATGAGCGCACACACACACACACGCACACACACACACACACACACAAAAGCAAAGTGCACAAACACCAGCTTCAGATTAACGTCTGTCCTGCAACTCAGCAGGAAATCACACAAACTTTCTTTGGCTCAACAGAAACCAATAAAGAGAATCAGGTCGTTTACACCAGCTACAGACTTACATGCTTGTTTGTCCAAAAGCAGCTAAGTCCCTGATGCATTCTTGATAAGATGGACCGGGCTTGAACACATCCTGACATTTGGACCATACGTGGTCAAATGGGAGTTAAACAAAACCTGGGCACCGACTTTTCACAAGAGCAGATGCAAACGTCCCCGATGTGGATGGACAGAAAGCTGCAGACACCATGGACGCCTCTGCAAACCCTAAACTGTGCTGGGCTGCGACACACGAGACATTTGATGTGTGAGAGACTAGTTTTTGTCGTTTCTTGCTGCACTTATCAAACCTCTGCTGGTGGCTTTTCAGGCGATTCAGAAAGATCACTCTGAGAGGTGCATGAGAAGAGAAATGGCAAACTCTAACTAAGCTAACTAATATGAATAAAACCAGAATGCATCTTATTCCAGTTAGTCCTAGCTCTTAGGTTGTCCTCTAATGACAAATATAGATTCAGACTAATTGAGTTATTTCGTCTCAGGCTAGCTGGACATTTGCTGTCTTGTCTTGTTCATGTTCGCCTCCAGATCAAAGCTTTTAAATGTACAGACGGATTCATCAACTGATGCTTCAACCAGGGAAAGATTCATGTAAATTAAAAGCCATAAATGTCTCCCACTCACGCCACATCAGCTGAAATCCAAACGTCTGACTCTGATAAAAATGCAGTGGACAATAAAACATGAGTGTCCACGTTCACTTCTCGTTTTATTCTGATGTCTCTCAGATCAGCTCAGACCTGGACGTGGCCCCGGCAGCAGAACCCCCGCGTACTCTTGCAGAACTGTCTGGCAGATGTTAAAGCTGCGACCTCTGAACTTAAAGTGAAAGGGGAGCTTTGGAAGATAACACGTTTGGAAATGTCATCCGTCACCCGGGCTCCCCCGGGGGCTCTCTCGCAGCGCGGCGGTTTGTTGGCCCGAAAAACTCAGCGGTCCGACACTCAGGACGGACAGCTCCACTTCCTCCGGTCAACGCTGCGTTTGTCAGCGACAGAGGTTGTAGTGAATCATCCTGTTCAGAGCGTTTAATTAGATAAAAGACGCCTTAGCATTCTGATCTCTGCTGGATCGGGGTCCCATATCTCACCCCTACCATGTGATTTTATTTGTTATGATGATGAAAAACAAGCTAACAACGATGCAGCCACTGTGATGATGTAACACAACCTACATTTGTGTTTCCTGTGTGTGTATTTGTGTGTACTTACAGAGCCTCTGAGAGATATTATTCAGTGTGTCATCACGGTGACTCAAACGGATGTACTGTACGTGTATGTGTAATGTGTGTGTGTGTGTGTGTGTGTGTGTGTGTGTGTGTCCTGAGGTGAACCCACAGGCTGGTTCTGACCTGCTCATACATCGGGAACCTCTTACTCATGCCCCATACAATAAACAGATTGATCAAACTCTCACAAACTCAAAACTGGTTTAATTCTCTCTCTTTGATTCTATCATTTTTTACATTTTATGGCTAATTCTGGTCCTGCAAAGATCTGCTAACCAGATCGTATAGGGGGCGGGGCTTAGTGTGGCAGTACACGTCATCTAGGGTGAGTTGAATTAGTTTGCAACAGAAGGGCTTTTGTTCGTAGACTTTATAAGGATAAACAACAGAACTGCTCCTCTAAAGTGAAGCCAAATGAAGTAGAGCTCCCCTGGTGGCTGGCTGCAGCATAGGTCATAAGCTTCACCCCCTCTATGTTAGTGGGCGGGGCTTGGACCAAACTAAAACACTAAAATACATGTTAAAGTAGGATTTCTGTCATTTTAGGTAGTTAATATAATGTTCAAGTGGAATTTGACTAAGTTTCATTTCATTTGACGCTTTAGAAATGGGATGTGACATCATGGCAACCACCAGTTGCCATGCCAACCGCACCAAAAATCAGCCCCGAGGGATTGTGAGAGCTGTTAAAAGAAATAGAAAAACTAGTCCAGTGTCTGATCCATCATGTCCTTGTATCAGGTGGAGGTAGAGCAGAGCGTAGTATTAATTAAACTAAAACATGAGTGAGTCTGGAGGAAGAGTGGGCGGGGCATCAACATCACAGCTCCACGTGGCTCCGCCCCCTCAGACCGTACTGATCAGACTCCAAGATGGCGCCGCCCGTATCCCCGGGAACATAGAGTCAGTTTGACCAATGAGAGGAGGAGACGTGGTGTCCATGTTTATATACAGACTATGCTCCGATTGGTTCGAGGATCTAAAGACACGATTCTGAGGATCCAGCAGAGAGCAGTCTAATCACTCTGGCTGCATATTGACTTCCTGTGCACCGTTCCTGGTAGTTACCCTCGTCACAAATGATGGTCTAAACTAAAATCACTAAATCCATGAGTAGGTGTGACATATCAGCTGGTGGCGATGTGACACTGCTTTCTGCTGCAGCTCTAATCCTCCATTCAGGCTGCAGCAGGCGGCTTTTATCGTTTTTAAAAAGAGAAAGGAACTCATTTGCCTTTCTGCTGACAAACTGGTATCCGTGCAGGAGGCTGCTTTAATCTTCCTCACACAAAACCAGAATCGTGTCTTCCTCTGTCTGAGCTCTGCTTTCATGTTTGCCACCTTCTCCGCGTCTGATGCCTGCTTTTCTTTTTTTAAATCGCCAACTTCTCTGACTGCTGGATTCATCTCTCTCTCGTTCTCAGTAACCAGGGGAAACGCTGTGTGACGTCACGCTCACCCTCACACAGGCTTAGTCAGAGGAAGCAGCGATGTAAATCCTCACACACACATACAGGACATGCACAGTCACAGCGCGGAGAAGAGCGAACGAGATTAGGAACCCCAAGTATTCATAAGAAGGTTTTCTCTTTTTTTTTTCTCGTCTTTCATTTACCCGTCCACACGCTTCCCACACAGTTTGCACTCCTTCATGTAATTGTATTTAGAACGACGAGTCAGCAGAATAGTCTAAGCCGGCGTGCAGGGTTACGTGGAGGCTGACGCACGCTCACGCTTCAGCACTGCAGCTCCTTTTACCGTCTTACTGCCTCTGACTAACTTCTGTTGCTGTAAGCGTGGCCGTCCCTCCGTCTTTTATCTAGTGCCTCAGAGAAAGAGCTTTAAAGGAAGAGAGGCCCAGATCTACTCAAACTGAGGAACTGCATAAAGCCCGCGTTGTAGTTTGTTTATTCACACCTGTGTTTTTATCCAAGCAGCAGATTATCACGCTAAAGGATTTGCCCCTTGCATTTTAACACGGCGCCTTTGTGCACACGTCGTCTCTCTTTCTTACCGTCTAAGATGTTTTATTCCTGCAGTGAGCAAAAGAGCAAGCGTTCCCTTTACAGTGTCCATCCATTATCTATTACTGCTTACGCTCTAGGGAGTCGTGAGGTGCCTCTTTTTTTTTGGAGGGGGCTGGAGCCCGTCCCAGCTGGCATTGGGCGAGAGGCGGGGCACAACCTGAATATTGTGTTTGTGTAAAAGGGCTAA